>OX421508.1:5537256-5555639 GCA_949126835.1 Anisus vortex
GCAATCCTGATTTCATTACAAATAGCTCCAATGTGTGACTTTGACTCTATTGCTTCTGACAGACAGACACACAGACTAACAGACTGACTGACTGACTGATTGACTGACTGAAAGACAGACAGACAGACAGACAGATAGACAGTTAGACAGATAGATAGATAGACAGATAGACAGATAGACAGATAGACAGATAGACAGATAGACAGATAGACAGATAGACAGATAGACAGATAGACAGATAGACAGATAGACAGATAGACAGATAGACAGATAGACAGATAGACAGATAGACAGATAGACAGATTGACAGATAGACAGATAGACAGATAGACAGATAGACAGATAGACAGATAGACAGATAGACAGATAGACAGATAGACAGATAGACAGATAGACAGATAGACAGATATATAGATAGATATATAGATAGATATATAGATAGATAGATAGATAGATAGATAGATAGATAGATAGATAGATAGATAGATAGATAGATAGATAGATAGACAGATAGACAGATAGACAGATAGACAGATAGACAGATAGACAGATAGACAGATAGACAGATAGACAGATAGACAGATAGACAGATAGACAGATAGACAGATAGACAGATAGACAGACAGACATAGAGACAGACAGACATAGAGACAGACAGACATAGAGACAGATAGACAGATAGACAGATAGATATATAGATAGATATATAGATAGATAGATAGATAGATAGATAGATAGATAGATAGATAGATAGATAGATAGATAGATAGATAGATAGATAGATAGATAGATAGATAGATAGATAGATTAATATATAATACGTCAGTAGGCCTAGACTCTTTTTTTTCAATCTAAATTTTGAAAATTAACCAAAATTTAATTGAAAGAGGCTACATATTGAATCAACGATGTGACAGATATATTTTGTCATTAATCCTTTTTGTGGCAGATAATACTCTGTCATGAATCAGTGTTGTGACATTATGTATATTGAAGCCAAGGGGACTCCAAAATTGAATTCCGGCTTTTTAGATTCAGAGAAAAGTGAAGATTCTGCTTGAGGAAACCCACAAGTAACCACATCGCTGACACAGGCAGGGAATTGCTGACTAAGTGTTTGTCTTGCGACACTCATTCATGGTCATTTTTCTCCTCCATCCATCTCCACCCCCTCACCTCCCAAGGCTCCCATCCCTCCCCACTTCACTCACACTTTTCTCAATGCTCCACCCGCACGCGTTCGTCACTGCCCACACGGGCACGTTCTTAAATCGAGGACAGCATCGAGAGAGAAAACTATAAAGTCTGGACAGTGTGTGTATGGCTGGGTGTGGGGGGTGGGGGGTGGGGGTATGAGACTGTGTAAGTCTTCTGTCTGTCGATGCATGTGTGTATATGTTGGTGTGTTTATGTACCCACGTTTCGGATCGTTATTTTCATTGCGTTTAAATGTGTACCAGTACGCCTACGTCGGCTTCGTACGTAGGCCTATGTATGTAAGCATGTATGTATGTTTGTGTGTGTGTATGTATGTGAGTGTATATATAAGACATGAGTTTTGACGTTGTGCTGGCCACACTACCCTCCAGCATGACCAGGCCTTGAAAATTGTTCACGTGCATAAAGATAGAAATAATATTTTTAGTATGTAGGAACGTTTGGGGTGCCACTAGGAAACACGCCACCACCGCCCCACATCTACCCCCGTTGATTCCCTCTCTCTTGTCTTCCATTTGGTTTCTTCAGAAGCGCAAATGTAAGTCCCCCCCCCCCCATTCACTGCCCGTGTGTCCGCATCAAGCCAATAAACCTTCCTCGACACAGTGGCAAGTCTGCAGTAGTGCCACTATTGGCCTTTGCTATTACGTGGAACTAGTTAACAAGTTACAGCGTTAAGAAGACTTGTTCGCCAATGTGAGAGAAAACGAGGATAATTCGGTTTACAAGAAAACACTCACATGCCCTTAGACGTACGTTTTTAGACGTTGTTTCTAGATAGAAGATCATACGCCTACGTCTTCTAGACCTCTAGGCCCAAAACTCCTGCAGGGCGGCAGAGATTAGTCGGCGGCAGGGCTAGAATCCGGGCCGTTTATGTAGATAGACCAGTATACTAACCGCAGGACCAGCCGATCTCTTCCTTTGGGAAGGGGACCTTAAAATTTAAGCGTTACTAATTTATTCATTTTGAATCTCTTTAATTTGAGCGTATCGGTGGTTTTCCACATTTCGCCACGATGGGGTCCTTGTGTACAGAAGTGATCTTCCTCACTAGCAGCCATCGGGATGTTTGTCATTGTGCCCAAGACTATGGTGAAGAAACCTGCACAATATTTAGCAACTGTTCATTATCCGTGTCAATGGTGTCTGATTTGAAACGTTGGTTACTTTAACCCTTTCTGTACCGACCTACTTCTATCTATGCTGCCTTCAGTTCCGCTATATACGCGCCCGGGACTGTAAGGGTTAAGAGAGCTAGATATATCGTAGGTGAGCAGTGAAAAATGTACGTGTTACGGTATCGTAGTGGATTTTAACAGAGTGGGGGCTCGATACTGTTTTATCTGGCTTGATGTGGTCAAGGCGTGAGTTGTATGCGTCCTTACGTATTTGTAAAACAGTTACATTTTTATGATTCCCCCTCCCCCTTCATCCCAAATTAGTCCCGACCCTCGTGGAATCATCCACGTCCATCCCCTTACAATTAAATAGTTTATCCTTTTGCTTTCTCTCATATCCTAGACCCTAACAGCATTGGCTCGATGTTGGTCCAATATTGATTATATTGGCCCAGCATTTTGCAAAAATTTAAATGTTGGCTAGAATATTGGCAGAATATTGGCAGATCGTTGGCAAAACGTTGGCAGAATATTTTGGAAAATATTGGCAGACTATTGCCAGAATTTTGTGCCTATATTATGTGCCGTTTGGTCGAGTGAAGGGCCCAACGTCTGTCCACTGGTGGGTCCCAAGATTGATCTTGTTTTTATTTGTAGAAGCAAACACACAGACACACGCACACACACATCTCCGAAATGGTTCGCTTGTCCATTGGGTTGATGACACAATCCCATGCTGTAGTTATTTCTTCTTCTTCTTCAGTTAAACCACCGCCCTCTTGTGTTTTACTGGGGGGGGGGGCGGTGGGATAGAGGTGTGTGAGGGGGGAGGGCGTTGTTGCTGATGATGGAGGATGTGGGGACTGGTTAGTGGGAGAGTTGTGTGTATGTGTGTGTGTGTGTGTGTGTGTCTATGTCTGTGTGAGTGTGACGGGGGGGTTAAACCACTGACAACACTGATAACAGGATGTGATAACCAACACAAACTTTACACAAGGGGGCTGCCGTCAAGCCATGCTGTCGAATTTTACCACTTATCATTTACAGCTCTCTTTCTCTCTCTCTCTCGCTCTCTCTCTCGCTCTCTCTCTCGCTCTCTCTCTCTCTCTCGCTCTCTCTCTCTCTCTCTCTCTCTCTCTATCTCTCACCATTTCTTCCTTATTCCCATCAATAATAACATTTCTTTCACAACAATAACATTGTTTCACAACAATAAAAAAAAAATATAAAAAAATCAGGATTTGTGACACAAAAGAAAGATTAACAATAAATTTAGAACGCCACGACCCGTGGACCGATTTCGGCCCGTCGCCAGTATTTTTTTGTATCGTTCTTGAGCTTGCTAACAATGAATATCACAACTTTCTTTCTGGTCTTTTTTTTTAATCTAACACCCGTGGGAAGATTTTGGCCCTTCTTTTTATGTGTTTTTATGCTTTGGTATCCCGTCGGACCAAATTGATCTATAGGGCCGGTGCAGCAGCGCCTACCAGTTTATGTGGCCCCGGCATACTTAGGTGATTGTGTGGCCAGCACAATGCTTAGCCACCTTTACTTTACCCCAACGAAAGTCAGGTAGGCCTACCCATCAGAGCTGGATAGACTCAGGGACACCCTTCAGACCTGAGAACAAATACTAGCCTTCACCAGGATTCGAACGCTGCTTCACGGAACTTATGGATTAATATGGTCTGACGGATACTATCTTTTTTACCAGTATTCGAGACCAGGACCTTCGGTTCGCCAGTCAAACGCACTGCCGCTCGGCACCCGTGCACCTTATGTATGCTTTGTCACTATGTTAGTTAATAGATACAAATATATGTGAGAACTTCTCTTACCCCAAACTGCCCACAAAGTATTGACTAGTATATGTTCCTAACCCTCCAAATTCATAATTTGTACATGACATATTTTTTTGGCCAAAAAAAAAAAAAGAAATAAATGACACAGTAGGGTGTCTACGTAGTTTTCAATATGACCTCAAACTTCTTACTTTATGTCTTGTCAAGGAAGAACTTATTAGGCTTGCGAAAATACAGTTGTTTACTAGATGTTCATACACACATCCCTCACGACATACACAGAAAAATCTTTTTCTTTTAAACGATTCTTTAAAAAAAAAAAAAGGGTGAAAAAAATACTTATTTTGTTTTTTTTAAATGTGTCTTTGGCGTTTACTTTGTTAATGGTGTCACCTGGTGCGCACAGTATAACGTGCAGCCCCCCTCCCCACCAATTTCAAACCCAGTAGACGCCCCTGAGAAGAGACATTCACAATCTAAATATTTCATGCCCTCTAACCAAATAAAAATTGATTTAGGAAGCCATGAGCACGTGGCCATGAACTTCCGGCAAGGTTTACGGAAGCCGTTGACATTCAAAGAAATGGAAAGAAGTTAAAAGAAGAAAAAACAAACAACTGTAAAACTAGGAACTTGTTGGCGAAATAAACAAAATCTTACGAGAAACGAAACAATTTTCAAAGTTATTTTTCTTTAACGTGTAAAATATATGCGAAAGCTTCTTGAAGTTTTACATTACAATAACATCAAGAAAACATTTTGTGACGTAGAGCAGCCGTCGGCAACCTACGGCACGCGTGCTAGACTTGGCACTCACAGCCTTTTTCATTGGCACGCATAAGACTCCCAAAAAGTCAATTCCAGTCTTTTCGACAAAAAAAAAAAAAAGTTCTAAGGCAGGATGACTTCTAGGCTGTTGGCACGCTGAATGAATTAGAAATCATACTTTGGCCACACTGTAATCAAAAGGTTGCCGACCCATGACGTAGAGTAAGACTGGAATCATATCAGGAGAATACAACTGTCAGAGCACAAGATAAAGCTCAATGAAGGCAAACATGTTATTGATCCAAAGTAAGAAATACAACACAATAACAAATCCTACAATGCTCACATGAACATAATAATGAAAACAAGTAGTATTTTTTTCCGCAGAATGGCATCCGGGCATGGAAGACAACTACAAGAAAAACTCGATTGCATTTTAAACACTAATCAGAATGCAAGACTAAGACATAGACCACGGATACGCACAAGACAGGGCGCAATATTCTTCATTATAGAAAGAGCGTCTGTAATAATATATAATATAAGATAAGATTACATTAGAGAAATAAATTGAGATAATACAAGATAAAGCTCAATATGGCAAACATGTTATTGATCCGCAATTGACCAATGAGCTGGACAACACACGCAAGCAGACCTGAGGGGAAAAAACTGTTTAACGACGCGGAATCAAAGAATTGACATTAATTACTTGTCTGTCCGCCATATTGCCGTTACATGAAACGTGTTTTAGGGATAAACTAGAGTGGTGGGAAAGAGAATACCAAACAATGCGTCTGGCATGGCCTAAACTTACGTCATAGTCTGAAAAAGTGGAGAAGGGTCTAAATATCTCGATACGACGTGTTTATCACCCCAGTCCTAACCCAGTAAAGTAAAGTACCCGTCGGACCAAATTGATCCTAGGGCCGGTGAAGCAATGTTCACCAGTTTCTGTGTCAATGGCATACTAGGCGATGTGTGGCCAGCACAATGCCCAGCCTCCATTACTTTAACAGAACTATTGTAAGGTACCCATCAGAGCAGGGTAGAATCTGGGATACCCTTGAGTCTAGGGGGAAAATCCTAGCCTTCAACGGGATTCGAACCCAACACCCTCAGTACGTCAGTCGAACGCGCTGCTGCTCAGCCACCGTATCCCGTAAGCCTATTGAACCAGTAACCCAGTCTTTGGCCCAAATTATAGAATGTTTTATATATATGTGGCATGGCGGCAGCGCGCTCGACTGGCGTTCCGAAGGATTCTGGGTTCGAATCCTGGTGAAGGCTAGGATTTGTTTCCGGGACTGGAGAGTGCCCTTTCGTCTACCGTGCTCTGATGGGTACCTGTTGCAGGTAAAGTAAAGGCGGTCGGACATTGTGCTGGCCACGCATACCCTAGTACGCCGTGGACACAGAAACTGGTAAACGCTGCTTTAACCCAAGGACCTATGGATTAATTTGGTCATACGGGTAGTTTACTTTACTGTCAGTGCTGGGTAGACTCAAGGACGCTCACCTAACCCGGGGGGGGGGGGGGGGATAATTCCAAGCCTTTACCGGGACTCAAACGTGGGACAATGGTTACGACAATCCATGTCTCACATGGTTTAAATAATAGAATGTAACCAAATACACTCAACTGTCTTGAGTCATAGCTCAAAATAATAGCTCAAAACTGTCACAGGGCGGTATGGATTGGATAGCGGCAGGACCCTGCAACTATGAGTGTGAAAACCTAGTGACACATAATGGACTGTGTTCATTGAAAAAAGTTTTAGCCGGACTAAGTGATCTGATAATCCTGTGTTGTTAATGAGAATAACTGGACATGGTGAGTTGTATTCATGAATGTCTTGTTTGAGTGTCTGAATGCTGAGTGCTGAGCCTGTAAGAAAATGAGCTATGAAACGATAGTAGAATGAGAATAAAAGTAAGTTGTTACACTGAGTTGAGAGGTTCTTATTTATCTTATTATGCTCTGGTCCTGGAGGAACATTTCTGGTTTACTAGGCCCCCTGTTGCTTCTACAAAAATAGGGGGTTAATTTTTTATGCAATGGTCCACACACAAGCGCTGTAATTTGTTTCATCTATTTTTTGGGCGGGTCTCTAATTACGTTCGTTGCATAGTCGTCCGCCAATCTCGGATAAGGAAGTGAGTTTTTGCAACAGTCCAGCTAAGCAGAAACTAGTGGACCAAAGAGTGATCGGTCACTGAATAACTCATTCCCCACAATCCTTTCCACCCCCACCCCCACCCCCCACGTCTCTGGAAAGTGTGCTGGGCCTGACCCTCTTGACAGGCACGTTCCAACGTTATACAGTACTTAGTAACCATCCGAAGAATTGATTTTATCGGTTACTTTTTTTTTTGGTGTTGCTATTTAGCAGTCGGAAGTCTAACATTGTAACAAGGATAGACATCATATCCCAAGCCATGGGCGTTTACGGAGAGTAGTGTAGTAACACTAGTAGATATAATGGGCATCCATAGGCGATTTCGGAAGATAGGTGTAGTAACACTAGTAGATATAATGGGCCTCAAAGGCCTTAACGAAGGCAGGTGTAGTAACACTTTTAGATATTATAATGGGCCTCATAGACCTCTGTCAAACATCGCAAACTGAATAATTCGTGGAAAGAAAATGCACTGAAAGATGAAATATATACATCGATTGGGGAAAGTTTTAATGGCGGCTGGGCATAGTGCTGGCCACACAATCCCCTAGTTGAACAGTAAAAGTCGTTACGTAAGCCACACTTTCTCTTGGTATCATATGGTAATTGAAAATGACAATCTCTGCTGTCTAAGTTAACTCAGGATGACAACTACCAAAATATAAATACAAGAAAACGTAAAAGAAAAAAGGATGGGACAACTATTTCCAGAAAAAAAGTGCCCTTCGGACCAAATTGATCATAGGGCCAGTGAAGCAGCGCTCATCAGTTTCTGTGGCCACGGCATACTAGGGGATGTGTGGCCAGCACAATGCCCAGCCGCCTTTACTTTACCCCAACTAATGTCATGTGCCCATCAGAGCTGGGTAGACTCAGGGACACCCTCAAGTCCCGGGCAAACAAATAATCCTAGCCTCCGCCAGGATTCGAACACAGAACCTTTCGGATAACCATTCGAACGCGCTGCCGCTAGGCCACCACGCCCCATACAACTATTTCCAGAGCTTTATCCAAAACCTGTCTTTTTTTTTCCAGATACATGCTTCAAATTCTGCAGACACGCACACAATCGCTCACACACAAACACGCGCTCACAGGCGCTCACACACATAGACTGACAGAGTCATTATATCATCACAATGAATACATATTAAACTACCTAGGAGATCTCCTTCGGGGGGGGGGGGGAATTAAAGAGGTGGAGGTCGATATCTGCTCGACTTTTTTGAATGGTCAAGGGACGAAATTCATCCCGTGAAAATGACGGGTGTTCTCCCCTTTTTTCTTTCAAATTGTCTGTATATATATATATATATATACTTTTTTTCGTTTTTTGTTTTACTCTTAATGGTTGAGGGTATTTACGGAATATGTTTTATTATTATTTTTAATAGGAATTGACTTTTTGCATTTCATCTGCATTTACACACACACAAAAAATTTTGTTTGTTTATTTACTAACGGATATGGTGTTTATACAAAGGTGACTTCTAAAAATATATATAGGACAAAAGTAGGACAAAATTCGCCCAAGGAATTAGTAGGCCTACAGGTCCCCAAAGAATTTTCCCCGATCTATCACTTTTTTATGTTTTGTGGTCGTGGATGTGGGAATTACGGTAGATGAATGCTGGGTAATTAATTAGATTAAATAGATTACTCAGATCTATAAATAGAACTTATTTCCTGAATTTGTACACACACCACAATTTGTTGTTGTTTTATTTTTTTAAGAAAAAATTTGTATGTGATGTTGTTTGCACATGTGGACGACTCTAAAAGTTTCGCTTTAAATTTTGACGGTTCCTTTTATCAACATCTTATTTAAATAGTGTTTTTTTTTACATAATACGATATTGATAAGTCTTAATGATTGTGCATGCATAGTGAACTCTAAAAGTTTACCGCATACCTACATTTCCGGACGAGATTTAAATAAATTGTCAAAAATACCAGCCAAATACGAAAAAAAAAAAATATGAATCGTGTTGCCGGAAATAAACCGGAAGTTCATGAAAACGATAAGCCCTGACCTATTTAAAAGGACAGGCCTCATTAATAAGCTACTCGGGGCGAGTCAAAGGTTATGAAGAAGAATGAAGACATGACAAACAAATACAAATGAGGAAAGACTTCACATTACCGTCATTAAGAGATTCCCAAATAACAAGCGCTTTATAGTAGCGCTGTAACGTTCTGCGGTGCAACGTCAAGTAGTCTGCTTAGGGGGGGGGGGGTCTACTAGTTCAGTATCCTTTTTTAGAAATAGGTTTTCGGCATGCTAGGGTATTGAGTACCAAGCACAATTCCTATCCACCCAACTAAAGTTCTAAGAAATTGTTTCAAAAATATATTTTTTTCCACATTGAAGTGAAATTAATACTTTGATTTGTTGTTTAATTTAAATCGAATACATAAAACAAAATCAACAAGAAAACACTTGGTTGGTACATAGAATCATCTCTTTTACTTTTTATGTGTTCCGTAGCTGTTGTCTGTCTTGGAAGTCTGTCTGGTGACGAGACCAGAATAGATAATGATAGGATAATGTACTGGTCATTGACGTCTGCGGGAAGAAATAGTCAATGTGCTTTGCTTTGACCAATTTTGTTTTGGTGGGGACAATAAGTATAAGCTTAGTTATAAATAACAATATGTTGTTGTTTTTTTCGTGGGGTTATCCTTTTTGTATGAAAAATTTATTTTGATTTAGAAAATGTGTATTGTTATAGAAAATGTGTATTGTTTTAGAAAATGTGTATTGTTATAGAAAATGTGTATTGTTACAGAAAATGTGTATTGCTTTAGAAAATGTGTGTTGTTATGTATTGTTGTACAAAATGTGGATTGTGATGGCGACGAATACTGTAATGGTCTATATTTAATTTTATAGACGATGTACCGGTATAGGCCTAATGTTGAGAACGATGTATAATGTTAAGGACACTGTGTAAAGTTATGGAAGATTTCTAATGTTATGTAGAAGGTATAATGTCATGAAGAATGTATCATTTTATGTGGAATATATAATGCAATGAGCTATTTATAATGTTATTGACGATATATTATATTATGAACAATGTATAATGTTATTTGGCATATATAATGTTATGGACAATATATTATGATATGTGGAATATATAATGTTATAAACTATGTACCATGTTATGAACAATCTTTAATGTTATGTAGCACATATAATGTTATGGACAATATATTATATTATGGACAATGTATAACCTTTTAGACGTATTAAATTATCAATGGGCTATGTTTATTATTTTTTTCCTAGTTCGTTTTTTTCCCTCATTAATCAATAATTAAATAATCAATAATTAAGGCCATTGTTTACAAATTGTGTTGTAATGACAAACCATGACAGCAAATAACCAAGAACCATGATTTCCTTTGTAGTTTTTGTTGTATTTTTTTCATTTTTTTTTTCAATTGCCATTGCAAATAGTGTAATTTGACTAGTTCAAATTACTCTACAAAACTCATTTAAAATTGATTGTATTTTGTATTAAAACCTAATGTCTGAAACATTTTGGTGCCAAATGAAACCGATGTATAGGTTGGCTGGATTGTTAAGACTGTGTTTGGTGTTATACGTTAGAGCAGGGATAGGCAACCTAAGGCACGCGTGCCGTACTTGGCGCGCAGATTGATTTTCAAAGGCACGCAGAAGACCCCCCCCTCCCTCCCCCCTCCCAAAACAAAAAGGCAATACAAGCCACTACTAAAAGAAATCAACTGCTAGATCAAGATGACTTTTTTGGCTGTTGGTCGTGTTAGGATGAAAAATATATCTTTTAGTTTTAGTAAGACGGACTGACGGAATTTCATAATCTCTAACACGCTGTGTATTTATTAAATAAACGTGTTACATAGGACGATAGAAACGATGACACGTGAGTTTTTTTGACGTCGCTCAGATATTGTAGAAATGTGAGACGACCTTAGACTGTGGTAGTGACAAGACGTGATTAGATAAGGCTCATGAAATTGTTTTATATTAATTAAGTCCCTACAGTATATACGTTTTTGGATTCTGTTCTACTTGATTAAACGTTCAATTCTTGTTTGCTACAAGACATCGTTTGTTTTAGTGTATTATACGTAAAAATGTGATCTACCCTGAGATTAGGCATCAGAAATACATATCTACAAAATAAGAACGGTCACAGTACGCTGAATGGATTAGAAATCCTAATTTGGCACGCTATTTATCAAAAAGGTTGCCTACACCTGCGTTAGAGTTCATTGTGCACACTCACACGTAGCTAATGAGAAGGTATCGCGAGTGTGTTTAGACTTTAGATCAAATATCCTACCTTTAGCTTCTCCCATCGCGTTCAGCGAGTCTATAGCATCCTGTGTGCTGATCGGCGAGCCCATCGGCGCGTACAGCGTTACGTTGAACTTCAGCAGGGTCATCTTGATGTAGAAGACGAACGCGAAGTCTTCGAAAGCCTGGACGTTGGTGTACACGACGTAAACGGACTGCCACTGGTACTTGTCCAGTATAGTGGACATGATCAGAGACCGCTGGTCGTAGGAGGGAGACAGGCTCAGCGCCTGCGATTCCGGGGGTAAGAGAAGGAAGCTGTTCAGCGGAAGGTAAGCCTTGTCGTAGATGTCCGCCATGGTAACCAAGGACGCGTGGAGGTCCCTGGACGCCAGCACCAGGACCGCGTGGATTGAGGTGTTCCCGAATATGACGTCCATGTTTTTCACGAAGTCCTGAAGCTTGCAGTAGCTGTTGGTGACCGAGGAGAACCCGAGTGAGATGGCAACCGCGGAGCCGTTCTCTTGAAGAATCCTTTCGCGAACGTCCTGGAAAGCCTGAGAGACGAGCGCGTCGATCTTAGCGTTCATCGCCCCGTCACACGACTCGGCCACCAGGATCCCAAGATTCAAAGAACGTTGAGACGTCACCTGCGCCGAAGACGTCACGACAAAATGTGCCAAGGCCATGGCGAACAGGGACACTGCGCATGACAGGATGCTTCCCCCACACGGCCAGAAGTTATACGCCGGTGTGCGTCTGCTTTCAAGCACTTCCGGGATGCCTCTAGGAAAGCAACATCTGAAGATATTTTGAAGTTTTAAGATTCCCACAAAACTGGCTTTCCTCTTGCGCCGTTTAAGCATTGCAGCCAGTGGCGTGTTCTACGTCTTCATCCTTTTCAACATTTGCGCTCTTCTCTGCTTTCTGAGATATTCCTGAAAAAGACAAAAAATAAGGAACGAATTAGATTTTTAGTCCGTATTGATTTGAATGTATAGCCGAACGCCACCGGTTAGCTGATATAAAATTTAAATGGCACCCTACGTGGGGCTAATATAGTGACAGTTAAATATTTCAACGTCAAAACAAACATGTTAAATAATTTCTAGCATAATGTCAAAAGTCTGGCGTAGGTTTTTTTCACAATAATGTGTGCTTTTAAAGACGCGGAGTCAAAGTTTTGATCGGCGAGAAATCTGGTCTGCATTTTCGCCAAAATCAATACTTACGCTTTGGTTCAGAAGTCATCACATATATTTATATAGATATATATAGATAGATAGAAAGATAATAATAGATAGATAGATAAATAAATAGATGGATAGATAGATAGATAGATATATAGACAGATAGATAGATAAAAAAGATAGATTTATAACTCGATAATAGAAAGATAGATTGATATCCCCCCTCTCCCCCCCCCCCAACCCATACGTTGTATGTTGTAAGTCTCGAGCTACATCTAGAACCACATCAGTGGCGTAGGTAGGGTCATCTGCGCCCGGGGACATGACACAAAGTCTGCGCCCCTTCTCGGACCGACAGAGTCTGGGGGCTCATTGAACCCCCAAGAAAATTTTGAAATTTTACGGTTTATATGGTTCATTTTCGAAGCATCTGGTATTTTAATGAAATAGAATACAGACTAAAGGCTAAGCCACACTAGAAAAAAGGAATCACGTTTTGACTGGAATCATGTTTCAGCGAATCACTATAATTTGTTTCAGAGCGAATAAGAAATACCCTCCCCCCCCCTGCCCCTCCCTAGCTACGCCACTGAACCACATAAACACGTCGTCTGCCAAGCGTATTGTGAAAGATATTTCAAGCCATCTAATTAGATTAGAAGACGAATACTCTTTACCAACTTAAAGTTCATCGACTTTAAAGCAAGCTCTAGCTATACACAAACTAATACCATATGTCAACGTACGATAAATACAGAATCGTAATAAACAAATATATTTTAAAAAATTTATATATATATATAAAGCTTTGTAATGATTTTAAGTTATAGATGTTCAGTCACCGTAGCCTAATTGTTGACATGTACTGGCTTTTTAATTAACTGACGAAATAACTTTATTTATTTCACAACCTCTTTCTCCCCCGACGCTTGTAAATGCACTGAACCTTAAAAAGATGTATCCTTTTAGAACCCCTTTTAATTACTTTTCAACTTTGAACTTCAGACTGTGCATAAATTTTAACAATAAAAATAATAATAATAAAGTTAATTTGTATAGCCTTGCCTACAGCCATAATGTAAGTTTAGAGCGCATTTAATATTGAGCAGCAAAAACATACATAGAGCGAAAACACGAATATAATTCTTTAGACTTAATAAGTATAGATCTATACTTTTTTTTTTAATCAAGGGATATAGTCATATAATTTCATTACTAACAAACAAGATAAAACTTCACAATAACAAAAAATAATTAATCTATCAACAAACAAAGAAATAAATACATATATTTAATAAACTTATTTGTTTTTAATACTATTTTCTATTTAAAATGTTAACGAATGAAATTTACATTGTTTATTTAATTATTCTTAACTGTTAGTTCGCGAATCAAATGTATTTGACAATGTGTTGTATTGGTTTGACCGCTCAATATCAAACCCCCCATTGCAGAGACTCTCTTGTTATTTAGCAAACTAAAACCTTCAAGTTTTGATACACAGCCATTCCTAACACTTGAAATGTCATTTAACGACTGTCATTTCTTGATATTAAATGTTAAACTATATATTTAAACCCATTGCCAGTTTTGTACCATTTGAAATCCCGTATCCCTTCAGCAACTTTTTTTTTATTCCATTTGCAAGATCAAAAACACATGTAAATAACTATCTTTCTTCCCAAGTGGCATTCAATCATGGAATGTGTTACCCGAACTAACAAGGATAAGGAACAAACTTTACGTTTTGTAAATAGAAACAAAGAATAAGTCTATAAAATACACTCCGGACAATAGATCTTTCCTGTATTCCAGTGATTCCCAAACTGTTCTTTTTCAAGACCCAGTTATTTTAAAAACTTCTACTTTCTGACTCTACTCATACTACCATCTCATTCTAGTCAATACCGTGACATATAAAATATCCGAGTTTCCCCGGCAGTTTTGTCTTTTCTCTTCGACCCGGTCATTTTGTTTTCGTGTGGCGGTACCGGGCCCTGACCCGGGCATTTTTGGAAACGCTGCTATATTCTATTCACTCATGGTTATACAAAAAAACATAACATCAGAATCATATCTCCTCGCATATATATTATGTCATAGCTTGTCCTTCATACATCACCAACCTAATGGTCAACTCTTCAGATATCCGTGTTCCCGCCCACCCCTTCCCCTATCTTCCAAAACGATCAGGTGACCATCGTGTATTGCTGTAGTGAACTATATTCATTATTACTGTCGAAAGTGTTGTCAAACTAACCATTCTGTACCTGAAAGTATCACACGGAATATTTCAAACACACACATATATCAATTTACGCCAGGGACAAATGTCCTCTTACTTTATTTCTATTTCCAGCTTAATGATATATATATCAATGGTATCACTTTTCTTTCTATTCCCCTAAAACTATATTTCCTATATTATGTACTTCGAAATCTTGATATCTCAATGCTTGACTTAAACCCTGTTTAGTTTCGATAGTGTCTTTCCCAAGAGAGATACAGCGAGTTGTATCCCCTCCCACCCCCACCCCCACCCCCAAACACACCCACGAGATTATCTTCAGAAAAGTACTATTAAAGTACTATTCGACCAGTAACCATATACTGACCAAGAGAAAAAAACACGTCAAGAGACGAGCAAAAACACGCACAATAAACCTACATATTGTACAAGCGAAATTCCCCGGAGTTGCCCCGGGGGGGGGGGGGGGTGCGATTTAAGTATACAGCTACAGATAAAAATTTCATAGACTACAATGAACAGAAAGCTAGAGATATAATAATTATTTTAAAAAAAAACATATTATAGTTATTATTTACTGAAAACATATAAGAAAGTAATTTAAAAATATGACACAATACGGTCAAGTGTCTTCAAATTAACCAATGGGGATCGTATACGACACTCACAGACTATGTTATATTTAGAGAGAGATTAATCAAACAGTAAACTGCCCGACGATACCACAAGTCGGGATTGACCATAAAGCCACCGATTTAATACATTGAGAGAAATCTTCTTTATAGAAGGAGCGTCTGTAATGTATAAGATAAAAAGAGAAAGCAGAGCAAAGGGAAGTAATTTTCAATTGTAATCATCATAAGGTGATTTTTTTTTATAACAGTTTATACATATTTACATACAGGACTTCGTTCTATTGATTAAAAATTAACAGACATAAATATAATTTTAAAAGTATGTATTGTTTCGGAGGAAATTTTTAATAAATTTGGTTCCAATCACTTAAATGACCTAGAAATATATAGCAGACTAACTAACTAACGAACAAACGCACACAAACAAGGTCAGTGCCGTTGCTAGGGATTGGGGGCCCGGTGGGCTTCACCTCTTCACCCCTGCATTTTGACATTCGACATTATGACATGAGAGAAAAACAATTCGGACACTCCTTTGGGGGCCCCCCTCAAGCAGGGGCCCGGGGGGACTTTTGAATTTTGACCCCCCCCCCCCACTCCCCCTCCCCTAGCTACGCCACTGAAGAATGTATGTCGATTATGAAGATTTACATGAAAAACTATGACCTATATAGGTAGAAAAACAAATGCGGTCATTAATCCGTGACCCAATGACCCACCAATGATGAATATATAATGCAGTATTCATGAAAAAAATATATTTTACGCTCAATTAAACAAATACAAAGAGAAAAATGTATTGATCAAATTGTATTGGTTGCTGAGATATTTTTTCTAACCAATCAATTTCGACGCTGGACGAGCAAGTAGTAGATATAGTGATGCATGACCTGGTGAAGATAAGATAAATAAAACATAACAGAGAGAGTCAGAGAGAGTCAGAGAGAGTCAGAGAGAGAGAGAGAGTCAGAGAGAGAGAGAGAGTCAGAGAGAGAGTCAGAGAGAGAGAGAGAGAGTCAGAGAGAGAGAGAGAGTCAGAGAGAGAGAGAGTCAGAGAGAGAGAGTGAGAGTGAGAGAAAAAGAGAGTGAAAGAGAGAGAGTAAGAGAGAGAGTGTGAGAAAGAGTGAAAGAGAGAGAGTAAGAGAGAGAGAGTGAGTGAGAAAGAGAGAGAGAAAGAAAGAAAGTGAGAGAAAGAGTGAAAGAGAGTGAGAGAGAAAGAGAGACAGAGACATAGAGAAACTAAAAGAGAGAGGGTGCGAGAAAGAGAAAGAGAGAGATATATATTGAATATTTTATGAGTTTTACAATGGACAATACAATATAAAACAGCGTCACTCTTCAACTGGGTTCAATTGCAGAGGCGGAATTCTAGAAATTGTCTATGCGTGGATTAAAATATATTGAGAAATTTATATCCGCGTCAAGCTTGGGAGGGTGGAAGGTGTTAGGCGACAAAAAAAAATAGCTATCTGATTGCATAATTTATTATTTTTAGCGGGAAGCGGTAAAAAAAATGTCCACTAGCTCCGGGACAAAATTTCCCGGCTCCAGAAACCTTATCAACTCCAGGAGGAAGCTTTCAACTCGCAAGGGCTATGAATGGTACATTATCCAAACCATTATCAATCTAAATAATTACCGTGAGTTTGTTTATGTATATATTTGTTTGTAAATTTACTAATTTATATGTTTGTTCTCTATAGGATCCCAGGCTGTTGGACCGATCGACACAAAAGTGTTGCTGTATAAATTGGAAACGTCCTCCAAAAGAAATCTTTATTATATAAAAAAATATTGCTTTTTTCGCTAATTTATTATATAAAATAAACTTAGACCAATTAATAATCACCGTATGTTAAGGTTCTAAACCGAGCACCATTTCAGAATGATCTCCCTTTGAAATGCTTTCAATAAAAGAAGAACAAAAACTCACTTCAGTTTTTGTTGTAATAGCGCTCGTTTTTTTTTCTCTTTCCCTTTTAACAAAACACACTGTAATCATTCGTTTCTGTGTCATTTTGACGGGCATAAGTACTACCATACTATAAGCAAGACTGGATGAGATGTGACATACTTTTAAACAGTCTAGGACCAAATCTGGCACTGTGTTATAAAAAGACAACAACAAGCTTTCTCACTTCCTGGAATGTCTAAGGATTAAGTCTCACAGACTTGACAGACATAATCCTAATCCTTCGTCGTCAAGTTAAAAAAAAAATTTTAAAATCGACAAACAAAACACAAAAATAAAAAGAAGAAAACGATTCGGTTTTTCCACAATCTTCTTATCCCTTCTTTCCCATTCTTCTACCAATACGTTCGATCAGAGGGCGGCAACCTACGACATGCGTGCCACATATGGCACGCAGAGTTTTTTCAATAGCACGCGGAAGACCCTTGAAATAAAAAGGACATTAAAGTATCTTCATTCTAAAAGAAAAGAGCAGTATAACTTTTAGGCTGTTGGCACGCTGAATGAATTAGAACTCTTACTTCGGCACTTTATTGTCAATATGTTGCCGATCACAACGATAGATACTCAGTGGTCTTAAAAAAAATGTTTATGTTTTTTTTTCCTGATTTGTTCGGGCAACCCATTCTATACCCGGACGCCAGCCACTCGAAAAGAAATATAACTCATACACGTGTTGTTGTTTTTTTTACATATTATGGAATAAGAAACGTGTTTTTATCCGTATGCCTATCTGAGCAGTGTAATAGATTGTTGTTATGTGTCGTATTTCTAAAGTTATAATTTACTGCTTTTAAAAAAAACCCATTACTACTTTACTTACTCTTTGTCCTTCTGTCCTCTAGTGTTTCTAGGTTTATTGATTTAACTATTGGTGTTTTTCTTGTCAGTTGTGTATATTCACTAGTAATAAATTATGCACCTCTTTTTAAAGTTGTAGTTTTGTAGTGTTTTTTGT